>OX421843.1:26881125-26923625 GCA_949127995.1 Suillia variegata | reverse complement strand
AAAAAGATCATGGTGCAAGCGTGGTGAAGCTCAACAAATGGTAGCAAAGCCAGGATTGACGCCTCGAAAGGTTATACTGAGTGTTTGGTGGGATTGGAAAGGAATCATCCACTATGAGCTGCTCCAGCCTGGTCGAACGATTGATTCTACACTTTACTGTCAACAATTGATGAGATTGAAGCAAGCAATCGAAAAAAACGGCCAGAACTGATCAACAGAAACCACACACATCGTTGATGACTCGGCAAAAACTGGGAGAAATTGGCTGGGAAGTTTTGATGCATCTACCATATAGCCCTGACCATTGCACCATCGGACTACCATTTGTTTCGGTCAATGCAGAACTTCCTTAATGGAGTAAAGTTGGCTTCAAGAGAAGTCTGTGAAAATTACTTGTCGCAGTTTTTCGCCGAGAAACCACAAAAGTTTTACACTGATGGAATATGTCTCTAGCGGAAAAATGGCAAAAGGTGGTCGACCAAAATGGTACATATTTGGTTCAATAAAGTTCATTATAAATATAAAAAAAAATGAGTTAAAGTTTGATAGAAATACGAAAAAACTTTCCCGACCACCCAACATCGGCACTTTCAATTTTAATGAAATTTTGCAGTTTGGTAGTAGTTGCCGAGAAAATAAGATTGCGACATATTTCATCCTTGAGAAAAGCCTCTATTTTCAAATAAAATAAGAATGGGTTGTCGGATTTCAAAGATTTTTTTATGGTCTATAATCCCATCAAGTATTTTTTTTTGTGTGTAAGTGGGCATGGTTAAATAGTTTTTAAAATAAACAAAATTTGTTTGATTGTGCACTATATGTTGAAAATGGCATGAACGATTTTGATGAAACTTGCCAGATTACAGTTATTTGCACCCTTCAAACCTTTTTATGCAAATCGGTTCTTTTGGCACTAAATAACAATAAAAACAATGTGCTCTTCAAAAAACACTTCCACTGGGATTTCTCTAGCGTCAATGCGTGTCCTTCAAAATTGTTTAAGGTAAATTTTAAACAAAATACATGTACTCTTTAAAAATGGCTCCCACTAGGATTTCTCCAGCACCTAAGCGTGCTCTCCAGAACTTTTACATGCAAATCGGTTTTATTGCCACTAAATAACTAGAAAATCCATGTGTTATTGAAAAATTTCTTCCACAAGGATTTCTCCAGAACCTAAAATTTAAAATAATTAAAACACAATTTAATTAAATAATTTGCCGATCGCGCTTGGTTTAATCCATACTTATGTTATAAAGGGAGGTGTATTTCTTTCTTTATTTTCATTTGTTCCGTGGTCTGATCAATTGAATGCTCACCGTTGTAGCTCAGAAACGTGATAATGTACGATGATTAACTTTAGTGTGAAGGTGTTTGGGAACCATATCTACCATCTCACCAAACTAGGGTCTATTTAACACCCACCGCCATAGCTCAGGAACGTGATGCACTACTATGAAGATATTTGGTTCATAGTAACTAAATCTAACCGGAAAGTGCTACTACAATTTTAGTTACATACAAATGCGAATACCGGGGAGTTAATTACAACAGTTTCGAAACTCAGTTTAGAGGTACATGGTGACAATATTTACAAACACACAACGGGGAGTCACGGGAAGTTCTGCATACAAATTTGGTATAAAATTACCAAATTAACCAGATATTCATACAAATATAATCCCAAAAATGGTGGGCGAAGCTGGAAAGTTTATTAATCTTAAATAACAAATAAACTACGATTTGATTATATTAAAAAAGAACCCGGGCACCGCCAGGTAATTTAAGCTTATAATTATATAATTTGTTTACGCTAATCTTTGTAGTACGATCAAGCTTGTCAGCTGATTTCATGCAGCTACGTTTACTAAGCAATAAGCAACAATGTTTAATAATGCACTTATTCAACATTGAAAAGTTTAATTAAGTGCGTGAATACAATAAAAAACTAGTAATAGAATTATCTTCGGCTATGCCGAAGCTCATATATCATTCGCCATTTCAGTGACACCAAAAATGTGCTTTCTTTAGCACATAAGTGCTACATGTCACTATTAGAAGTGGGCGTTGTTTTTATCCGATTACGCCCCTTTTTGGTTAGAAGTTTTGTGTTCATACCAAAGTGTTAAATACCGAATTTGAACTGGTTATCTACGCTGTAGCTATTTTTAATAATTTTTTCCGAATGGAAAGAGGTGGTTTGTATGGGAGGTGGGCGTGATTCTTATCCGATCTTGCTCATTTTTTGTGAGCAGTTTTGTGTTACTACTAAAGTGAAAACTATCGAATTTGAACTTGATTTCTGCACTGGAACTGTTTTAGTCAATTTTTTTTTTGTATGAGAGGGGGTAAAAGTTTTGATCCGATCTTGCCCATCTTCGAACTTAGCCTCGGCATGGTGAATAGGAGCTCGCATACCAAATTTCAGCTCGATAGCTCTTAGCTGTTATCGCTCGTACGGAACTACCGGAACCAGAACATTGCGATTCTAACTGAAAGTCAAGCGGCTATCAAGGCACTCGAATCCTATCAGAGTAACTCTAAACTGGTAAGAGATTGTCTTGAGAAACTAAATACGCTTGGATCGCAGAACAAGGTCTGGATACTTTGGGTTCCAGGCCATGTAGGAATAGAAGGAAATCATGATCATTTATATATATACTTTGTCATACGTATCACGCCCCCTTCTGGGCGTTACAAACGGAAGAACAAACTTAATATACCATTCGGTACGTGCACTTGCACGTGGGCGAATGGTATAATAAACTAGTAACAGAATTATCTTTGGCTATGCCGAAGCACAATAACCACCCCTTTCCATGCAAAAATAAAATTATTTAAAATAGTTACAGTATAAATAACGAGTTCAAATTCGGTACTAAAAACTTATATACTTATAACTGAAATGTAGCACTTATGTGCTAAAAGAAGCACATTGTTTCACTGAAATGGCGGAGGGTATATGAGCTTCGGCTATACGAAGATAATTCTCTTACTAGTTTTTATTTTCATTTATATGAAATGTTGTCAAAATTACTTGTACTATTGTTTTTCAGCTCAAAACAGATAAGGAAATTTTACTTAACCTATTGTCGCGATATAAAACAGCTCTTATATTTTAAATAAGTTAATGGGATTAGAACACTAAAATAGTGTATTAGTAAATAAAAGTTACCAGAATAATATTCCCAATATGGTTTCTTTTTCTCCTTTTTCTAAAGCGCGTATTTTAAAATCCAGCGATTTACGAACGATACAGACATTCGTGACCAACTACGAATGGGACAAGGACAAGTTTTGTCAAATTATACTTTAGAAAGTTTTGTTTGTTCCCTCGTTTTTATGCCCCTTGTGGAGCCAAGAATGTCGCCGACCATGCACAGATGCCTCCAAAGTTCATTTTGGATTTGGTGGGAGCGAGGTCTGTACTTTGTAAGAATTGCATAGAAATACCCATTTTGGGAATTTTCGTACATGGTTCTTGGCAGGTCACCTCTGGTTTGTTGTAAACAGTACTCTCTGCATTAAAATAGCTGATTGCCCATTTCTCACTTTTTTTTGGGAAAATGGAACAAAATCTTCAAGGATCGCAGTTTTGAGTTAGTTCGTATTGAACAGCGAGTTTGAGCGAATATTTTTTAAAAGTGATTTGTGTGGATTAACTGGTGCTAGGAGAGCAGAGGATATCCTTTATATTGAAATAGTGCGAGGAGATTCAGGAGGAATCACACGGGGAGTATTGTTTTGTAGAGTTTTGTTTAGTTAAATTTTGCACGGCAGTCGAGCCGTAGTATTAGTAGTTATAGTTTAACTTGTTTTTGGTTCATTAAAACCATTTTAAATACATCTATTTGGTGTTATAGTGCCTTTAGTTTGTTTTGTCCGTCCCGCCCTCGAGCCAAGTTCAGACGTGAACACGGTGAAATAAAGAATCTAGTCGTTAAGATTCGTGTGAGGATTCGGTTCTCTATTGCCGAATCCGCAACTAGAGTGCACAACATAAAAAGATAGCTTTTTTCCTTTTATTAAACCCACCCCTACTCCGACTAAGCTAGATAGGAAAGTACTTTATCACCGGTGATAATAATTGTTCGCGGCCTAAATTATTACGTGATACAATTACTTCAGAGCTGGATACGGGCCTTTTGTTTTTGCAAACTGTGACTGCAAAAGTAAGCTAAAGCTAAATGTCCTTTTTAATAACGCTGCCAGAATACATACATAAATTTTTAAGAGTAATCTCGCCTCTGGTTTTGCGTTGCCAATTAAACAGAGGAGGTGTTAAAGTTTTAGTGTACGGGAATGATGTTGTTCTGTTCACATCAGGATTGTACCCTAGTACGCTAAGTGGATTCATGCAAAGGGCTCTTATTGATCTCAGCTTCTGGACCACTAGGTGTAGTTTAAAATTTGATTCAAGTAAAATGACATTGATGATATTTACCATAATATTCAGTTTTAGTTCTTCACAACTCAATGGAAAAGCATTCTTCAGTGCCAGATACCTTGAGTAATAAGGATAGTCGGCCTGCTATCTTGGCGTTAGATTCGATCACCACAATCTCAAAAATCGTAACATAACGCAGAGAAATCACTTGCTGACGAAATAGTGCCACCTTGATCTTTGTGCCAGGGAATCGGAGCAAGAAAACGAAATGGCAGACTCATTACTGCAGGAGCTTCAATCTATACTAGTTTTAAAACCACTACCTTCATACAAGAATTAAATAACTTCACCCTTTCACAAAAAAGTCAATTGTACATAAAACAGGCTACCGGAATACAAAATCAGCAGGATAACTACCATTGGAGGTAGACTAATCAACTCATCAACTGCGGGGATTTTACAAGGCTGACTGCAGTCATCTGCCATCGGAGTGGAAGCGGCATGCCACACAAAATTTATTGTCGTAGCTGCCAACAACTGAAGGGAAAAGAAACAGTGGTTCACATCGCACGTGAGGAAGTCGAAAACTATTGTTCATTACGATGATAAACAACTGGATTAGAAGGAGCAAATCTAGTTGCTTGAGGCTGACGATGTGACGTGTGCAGTCTAAAGGTTTTACAACGTTGCTTAAGAGCTAATTAGGCTCAGGCCACCACTGCAATTCAACCAATCCTGGAATTTATTAAAAGCGTTTGATACCCGTAATGACAGAACAAAGCACATTTTGGTTATGGCTAAGCAAAGTTACAACATTTCAGCTTAATTTTTAAGTTTTATCCATGAGTGAAAAATGATTTACAAAAACTGTTATAAAAGCTGCAAGGTCAATGATACAACTGAGTTAAAGCTGAAAGACATGCAAAAGGCCGTATATTAAATCGGACTGGCAAGATTAAAAAAGATGGATTGTCGCCATTTGAGTTGTGGTTTAAGCAAAAACAAAAATATATAAGTTCAACAATTCCTCTACTTTGACTCAAAAAATTAAATGCAAAGTCGAAGGTGTGTTCGTATAATACCAGGAGCACTGTAAAGGCTATCGGTTTTAGTTACTCCAAGATAAAAAAATTTAAATTTCATTACTTTTACACAAAAAACTGCCTAAAGAGAAATTTAAAAGTGTGGAGGATTCTAGCGATGTTTTTGAAACTGTTGTATCAAGTGACACACAATCAAAAAGAAGAGCATTTCTGTACGTTTCTCACGAAGAACCAATTTATATAAAGATGGCATTAATAAGACCTGAAAGCTGCATAAAAATCGGAAGCAACTGCTGAGGTGCTGGAATCGAAAATTTAGGCAAATGTTGGAGTATTTCAATTTTGATTTACAGTATAAATAAAAACAAAACAATATCAGCGATTTATAATTTTTGTTCAAAATTGAATCATTGTAATAATATAACAACCAAAGAAACAAGGATTGAAAATATTAAAGTCATAAATAGACAGGAGTCACAAATTGATATTGCATCACTTCTGTTTTAAAAACACTACGAAGTTTATTCGTTATTATTTAAAATTTTTTAAATTTGTTTTGCAATTCTATAAAAATTTTATAAATTTAAATAGATTATTTTGACACACCGAAAATGGAAGCTTTTTTATTGGTTTGTAAAATATAAAATTTATTCATTATATTATTATATTTATAACTAAAAAATTTACGTACCATAAAAGATTGTTCCTCGTCAGCAATTATGCAATAATCGTCTTCTTCTTCCATCATTTTTTTATTATTCTTAAGTTGGCTATTCGTATCACCTAAATCAGCCTTTACTTGCGGTAATGGATCTTCATTTTCTGTCTTAATGTAATAAGAAGACATCATTACATTTGTTTCAAAATTGAGTAAATCACAAAACTCATTTTTAGCATTAATGTCATAATAGCTTTGGCTATTGCACAACTTTTTATTTTCATCAGGAAAATAGAATACCTCTATACCCCGTTTATTTGGTTTTGATTTAGTTGTATTGACTGAAGAAGTTATAGTTTCCTGTACTGCTTCTGCCATTAATAAATTAACACGTTCTTGTTGTTTTTTAGAAACTTCTGGAAAAGTATTTTTTTCTTTTGAGGCAAATATTTCGGCATCGGAATACACGAATGATGAACTTTCCTTTTTATTGTAATAAGAAATATCTCCATCACTTGCTATGTGAGAAATTAGTTGCGCCAAAGCACTTCCAGAATCAGAGCAGGTGTGTAAATGAACATCATGTATAGAACATCTTAAATCAAACTTAGGACACGTTTCTAAAGCTTCACTCCTAAGCCACAACGATATATCGAATAAACCAATGTCAAGCACTGGAACAAGATAACTAGAATCAATAAATGTCACTTTAAAGTCAGGGTAAGCAGCCGACAAGTTATCCTATAGGAAAAATACAATTCATAATTAGAAGTTTAATAAAAGTAAAATGACATTTATATACATACAAATGGTGCAATTGATAAAACGCCTTCTTCGACAACAAAACGAAGATTACAGCCAGTTACAGAAGATATTATATTACTGCTTATAGTAAAGCAGCCAATTTCCAAAACAGCACGGTAGGAAAGGTTTCGAGGCCTGCAAATAAAATATTTACATATGTACATGTTACATTGGTTCATATTTAATTTAAAAAATATCAATATTTCCCTTATTACTTTTAGTACCCGGCATTGCCCGGGTTTTTGTTTTGATAGAAATTAATAAACCGAAATTACATTTGTGTGCGTACTTTCAGACCAATTTGTAATATCATAGCACGAGATATTTTTAATAAGATAAACTTAAAATCAAAACATTTAAAATTTAAAGAGATCGAAATAAAAACACTTAACTTAAACATACAAAATATATTTATGTATATACTTGTAGTATGCTTGCGTTTACACGTATTTTGAGTTTGTTTTTTCATTTATAACGGCAATAAAGGAGCTTGATAGGTATGACAATATATATCTATATATATATAAAAACTAACGAATGCCTGAAATGCGTTTCAATGCCACTTGTTTATTATAGTTTACAATTGTTTACCAAAACTTCCCGATACTCCCCGTTAGTTAGCGGAACTTCCCGGTACTCACCGTTGTAACGATTCTGAATTACGGCGGTGAAATTATCGGCAGTTACCATACAAACTCAGAAACAAAATCTCAAATTTTTAGGAGCAATATCAGAAATGTCATCATATATTTTCACTTAATTAAACAAATTGTGGGCGTAAGAAGTGGACGTGGCAGATTTTGTATAGTCTGTTATTCTTCCCCGTGCATCCCGTTACATGTTTTCTACATAGCGCATCAAGTTCCTGAGCAATGATGGTAGGCGTAAAATTGATCCACCCTTTTTTGCAAGTGGTCGTTTAATTGATCCAACAACGCCTATTTTTGGTGAAGTTATAGACAGTGTTTATACAAACTCAGATACCCAATTTCAGATTTTTAGAGCAATATTAGCGAAATAGTCGAATATTTTAACTTAGTTTTACAAATTGTGGGCGTAATAGGTGGGCGTGGCAAAATTTTCTTTACCCTAAACCTAAGTTGGCGTGAGCATAGTAACTCCCCAAGATTTCATCACAATTGGATGAATGGTTTAGACGCCCATTTGGTACAAAGAAAGATAGAAAGATAGAAAGATAGAAAGAAAGAAAGAAAGAAAGAAAGAAAGAAAGAAAGAAAGAAAGAGAGAGAGAAAGAAGAATTAATTTTTTAATAAATATATAGATGAATGTATTTTTCTATTTTTCATTCTATGTACCAAATGGGCGTCCTAAAAATCTGAAATTTGGTATCTGAGTTTGTATGGGCTTTGTCGACAACTTACCCAAAAATGGGCGAGGTTGGATCCACTTAAAAAAAAAGAATAAAAATATATGTTCTCATTGCTAATATTGCTCCTAAAAATCTGAAATTCGGCTTTTGAGTTTGTACAGGCACAGTTGTTTACTTTGCCAAAAACGGGTGTGGTTGAATCAATTTAACGCCCGCTTTAAAAAAAAGGGTGGATCAACTATACGGCTACCACCATTGCTCAAAATCTTGATGTGCTATACACTGGAGAGTATAACTATAGACGCATCAATTTACAATATCTATATATATATATATATATATATATATATATATATATATATATATATATATATATATATATATATATATATATATATATATATATATATATATATATATATATATATATATATATATATATATATATATATATATATATATATATATATATATATATATATATATATATATATATATATATATATATATATATACATATATATATATATATATATATAAAACAAAGTTGCATACCTTTGAACACGCATCACTCAAGAACGGATCGTCCGATTTGATTTTTTTTGTTGTGTTAATTTACGGGCAAGGATGATCATAGGGGGTATTAAAAATTGGTATATTCAAAAAGTGGGTGTGGCAAATTTTTCCCTTTAAAGCACAATATCACGCAAAATCGTTGCACTACAATATTGAAATTTGGTATGTAGTCATATATACCCAATGCCGTATTACTACAAAAAAATGGTGAGGATCAAAGAAAAGGGCGAGGTACCTTCCATACCACCCTAATTTTGTTTGCTCTTAATCTCTGAAACTATTTGTCCTACAGCACTGGGACTGAGATGAAGTCATATGATATATATTCGACATTTATCTATATATATAAAAAACTGAATTTTTCTATCTTTCTATCTTTCTTTCTTTGTACCAAATGGGCGTCTAAACCATTCATCCGATTTTGATGAAATTTTAGGGAGTTGCTGTGCTCACGCCAACTTAGGTTTAGGGCAAAGAAAATTTTGCCACGCCCACCTATTACGCCTATAATTTCTAAAACTAAGTTAAAATATTCGACTATTTCGCTAATATTGCTCTAAAAATCTGAAATTGGGTATCTGAGTTTGTATAAACACTGTCTATAACTTCACCAAAAATAGGCGTTGTTGGATCAATTAAACGACCACTTGCAAAAAAGGGTGGATCAATTTTACGCCTACCATCATTGCTCAGGAACTTGATGCGCTATGTAGAAAACATGTAACGGGATGCACGGGGAAGAATAACAGACTATACAAAATCTGCCACGTCCACTTCTTACGCCCACAATTTGTTTAATTAAGTGAAAATATATGATGACATTTCTGATATTGCTCCTAAAAATTTGAGATTTTGTTTCTGAGTTTGTATGGTAACTGCCGATAATTTCACCGCCGTAACTCAGAATCGGTACAACGGTGAGTACCGGGAAGTTCTGCTAACATTTGTGTTTAAGTGGCATTGCAACGCATGCCGGGCATTCGCTAGTATATAAGTATATATAAATGATCAGTTTCTGATCATTTAATGATGTCCGTCTGTCTGTCCCAGCGATTACAGCCGTAGTTTAAGATATCGGAAATTTCCAAGCGGAATTTAAGTTATAAAATAGATAAGATAGGACAAAAAGCGCTACCCCCTCTCATACATATAACCCCAATCTTTGTGGGAAAAATTATTAAATTAGTATATATATAATGTATAAGTCGTCGTCGCGAACGGACTTGCTTTTAATTCGCTCTCCGCTTGTTTTAAAGTCAGTTATTTTTTTCTTTCGTCGCGAACGGACTTGCTTTTAATTCGCTCTCCGCTTGTTTTAAAGTCAGTTATTTTTTTCTCTCACTTGTCTCGCGTTAGTCCCATTCGATAATGGATGATTTTTGCGGTAAATGAGACAAGGCTTTTGCAAGGAATGGAACGCTTATTGTTCCATGCAGTGGGCTCTGCAGGAAGTCATTTCATCGTGCTTGCTGCCAGGTCCCGATTTCTGAATACCAAAAACTATAAAAAGACAGGTGACTCCTCTCAGTAGCTACTCGAGAGCATCAACTTTTTCAAATTGAGCATTTCACAGACAGTGTAGATGAAGAAATGTCAAAAATAAGGTGAATTTGCTTAATAAATAAATCAGCTGATTTAATTCGCTGATATTCATAAATTTGAAAAAATTATAAATGCAATGAAATCAATGCACAAAAGACATGTGAATACTTGTATTTTTAATAGTTTAAACTTAGGGCACATCTTTAAAACTCTTAACATACAGGCAATCTCCTTAAATTGCAAATATTCGATGAAATTGTGTTTTGCACAAAGCAAAGAGGAGAATAATTTTTGAAACCAGAGGTGTTTTTTTTATATTGTACTATTTTTAGAACGCTTTCGTAGTATACATTATTTGTATCGAAAAAGAAACTTTTTAATATGTTATTAATACAACTTTTAATTTTATTTTTATGATGTTGCAAAAATCTGGTTTCAAGATAAATTTTATAATAATAACATTTCAAAATATTATCTATGAACCTTTTTCCAAATTTTAGCGAAAAACAAATTTTTAATATGATTGAATTAATCGAAATTAAAATACATTGCAAATTATTAACGACCAATCTTGAACATTAAATACTAAATGAATAACTACATTTAGTATTGCTTGAAAAAAAGTATTATGAATAAAATCATATTTTAATATCTAATATTAAGATAAAATATATATGTTAAAATAAACATTTGAATAAAAAGTTAATTTTTGTATAACTAGTTTTGAGTTTGGTAAATGTAATGAAAATTAATAATAAATATATTGTTTTATTACAAATGACAAAAATGTTCAGGCTACTGCATTCAAAACCGTAATAAAAATAGTATGAAAAAAATCACCTCTGTCGCTTGCAGTATATTTTCACCTTTGTCTTTGAAGTATAAAGAGAGAATTTTTCTTATTTCGTTTTAATCTTGTGAGCGTAAGGAAATAATTTACGCTCCGTCGGCGAACTCAACACAGTTTTTACTCTCATTCGGCTAACTCAACACTGTTTTGATCTCATTCGGCATATTCAACACTATTCTTGAAAATAATTTCTAGTGCATTATTTTTTCTTCCGAAGAATAGTGTTGAGTTTCCGCGCAACTTTTTAACAGTGTGTTAGTGCAAGTGTCAATGTGTTAGTGAAAATTGTTCGTGTAAAAAAAGAGTCTCCTGTCTTTATGTAGTTTTTGCTGAATACGACGTCAAGCTTAAAATGAACAGACATATTGGTTATTTCTGTGAAGAATGTGTTAACAAGTTTGCTGAGTTTTCGAAGGCCCATGACACTATATTGGAATCGCATAATGCAGGATTTCAAAAGCTTTTTAATATTTTTGATGCGAAATGCAAATTGCTCTCTGATCTAGTTGATCAAGTTAAAAATCATTTGGATGAGCATGTAAATAAGTGCCTTTTAATAGGGAACGAAAACGAAAAAGGAATTGCTAATATTGCTGCTGATTTGTCGGCTTTAAAATGTGCTCTTTTAAACACCAATAAAACTAATTTGGATGCAGGAGTTACCGTTCAACGTATGCTGCTGCTTCTACTGCTCTTGCTCATTCTCACTCTCTCGAAATAACGAACTCTAATCGCTGTTCTTCATCCATCGCTGTTCCTGCTGTTACTGTTTCGCCGCCTTCACCATCCACTCTCTCTAATTAACGGACTCCGTTAATTACTGTTCTTCTTTCTTCGCTGTTGCTACTGCTGCTGTACCGTGTGATGTTTCTTCGTCACCGTCACCCATTGCTTCCAATTGGCGCTCTGAGTGGGGTCCCCATAAAAGTCTCTCATGGGCTCAATGTGTGGCTGTGATCTCTCCATCTAACGCCATTAATGATGTAAACCAGTCTTTTCCGTCGGAGAATATTTTGTCTGCTGCTTCCCTCGTTCACCATCCGTCGCTACGCCAACATTTGCTACAGTGCAATCGCATAAAATTGCCTCACTATCCCCCGCGCGCACTTCCGATACTACCAAACATTTTGAGTGGACAGCGAAAAGCAATAAGCGTAAAAAAAATACCGTTGTTGTTGGTACGAATTCGAATTCAGACTTAGATGTTGCTGTTCGCTTAAAGAGGCAACACCTATCGTCCTTTGCACCTACTGTCTCTAGTGTCAGTATAATTGACTATGTTGCTAAGTATACTGGTTTGGTAAAAAGCTGTATGTCCTGCTACAAATTAGTAAAAAGGACACTCCGGCTGAGTCGCTCAAAAGAATTAATTTTAAACTAGGCGTGTCTGATTCTTCGTTCGATATGTTACTAAAATCTGATGTTTGGCCTTGTATATTCTCTTATTGACCAATTATGTGTTCGAGCTGATGCGCTTTATATTTGTGCATCATATATTCCACCATGCAGCGCTGACGACTTATACAAAGCCCATGTCGATAACTTATTATCTTTACTTTCAAACATTAATAACATCAATCATCATGTTTGCGATTTAGGAGACTTTAATTTACCTAATCTCAAATGGTCTTATATTGATAAAAGTTCATTTCTAATTCCTTCAAATGGTACTTCCTTTTCTGAAATCTTTTTTATTGATAACTTATTAAGTATCGATTTACTGCAATTAAATGATTTGTTAAATAGTCTCGGTAGAACTTTAGACTTAATATTCTTAAGCAATAATATAAATTTTAAGTTATCGGAATGTTTTGCTACTATCTCTCCTACTATCTCTCATCATCAACCTTTGATCTCAGAGCTTGAATTCTGTAATTTTCCTAAAATACCTGTAAGTGAACTACAAATTATGTGATTTTTCTATTTAAAATATTATATATTAAATTTTATAATGACAAATATTCCAGCTCGGCTGAGGAAGCTGCTAATCTTTTCACAGAATTCTTCTCATCAAATTTTGAGGCTGATGCTGAAATGGTTAATTATGTAGCAATTCAAATTCATCATTAAATTTTGGTTCTCTATCTCTTTCCTTTAAAGATATCTCCCGAGGCATTTACAATCTAAAACCTTCCTCAGAAACTGACGGTGATGGGCTTTCTGCTTATTTATTAAAAAACTGTCCCTCTCTCTCGATGATCCAATTAAATAAATTTTTAATAAATCTCTTGAATCTGGTAATTTTATTGACGGTTGGAAGATGGTTTCAATAGCTCCCATTTATAAAAATGGTAATAAGAATGACGTATGTAACTACAGACCCATTTCAAAGCTTTCTACAGTTTCTAAACTTTTTGAATGCATTGTAAAAGAAAATGTTTATTTTTCAGTAAGCAGTCTCATCAATTATAATCAACATGGTTTTTTGTCTAACCGGTCCACAGTTTCAAATTTAGCTGTGTTTAGTGATTATTGTTTATCTGCATTTCGCAATAATTGCCAGGTGGATACGATTTATACCGATTTCTCCAAAGCCTTCGATAAGGTTTCGCATAAGATCCTTATACTAAAATTGTCTATTATTGGCTTTCATTCATTTTTTCTTGATTGGACGATGTGTTGTAGCTATTGATAATGCTAATTCTCGCTCATTTATTGATACTTCTGGAGTACCGCAAGGCAGTATTCTTGGTCCCCTCTTTTTTTGTCTTATTTATTAATGACATCGGCTCTTGTTTTTCTTTTGCAAAGTATCTTTTTTACGCAGATGACCTTAAAATGTATTCAGTCATGCGGAATGCTCAGTATGCTGCGTTTTTATGGAGGCCTTACCATGCATGCGCTCCGATCTCTAAATTTTACAAACCCTTTACCAGCTTATAAATCCAGGTGCATGTTGATAAATTTAAAAACACTAGAAAGCAGAAGATCTATTCTTTCATTGTAATTTGTCCATGGCATTATCGTTGGTTTGGTGGATTGCCCATAACATTTGGGACAAATTAAATTTAATGTACCTATCAGAAGTCTTCGGCGCTTTGAAATCTTTTATGTTGGCCTCTGTACAACTGCTTACAGCCTAAATGCGCCCATTATAAGAGCGCTTATTGAATTTAATTTGATTTCCAAATCTTTAGATTTTGACCTATCGCAACGTAGTGCTTTGTAAAAATGCCTTAGTAATTTTTTTATTTAATAAGATTGTATAAATTGAATTTTTCTGTTATACAATATTTAACTAATTTTCTTAGTCTGTAAGAATTTATTGTTCGTAGACTGATTAACTAAATAAATAAAAACATATAAAACTAGCTTATATTGCCCGGTGGTGCCCGGGTTCTTTTTAAATAGAATCAAGTCTTAGTTTATTTGTTAATTAAGATTAATAAGCTTTCCAGCCTCGCCCATCATTTTTGGAATTATATTTGTATAAATATTTGGTCAATTTGATAATTTTATAATATACCAAATTTGTATGCAGAACTTCCCGTTACTTTTCGTTGTTTGTTTGTAAATATTGTCACCATGTACCTATAAACTGAGTTTCACAACAGAGTTAACCTCCCCTGTATTCGCATTTGTATGTAACTAAAATTTTAGTAGCTCTTTCCGGTAAGATTTAGTTACTATGTTAAACAGACCCCAGTTTTGGTGAGATGGTAGATAAAGTTCCGAAACACCTTCGCACTAAAGTTAATCATCGTACAGTATCACGTTTCTGTGCTACAACGGTGAACGATTAACGACCACGCCCACTTTTTGTAAGATGGTAGATTTAGTCACCATACATTTTTATACAAACGTTTATCTTCGTAGAGAATCGCGTTCCTGAGATATAGCGGTGGGCGTTAAATTGATCCAACCACGCCCCCTTTTTGTGAGGTGGTATATTTCATCATAATACACCTCTATAGCAAATGTTATCATCATAGATCACATCGTTCCTGAGATATCGCGGTGGGCGTTAAATTGATCCAACCACTTTTTGTGAGGTGGTAGATTTCGTCACCATACACCTACATACCAAGTTTTATCATTGTAGACCACCGCGTTTCGGAGTTACGGCAGTGGGCGTTCAGTTGATCCAACCACGCCCACTTTTGGTGGAGTTGGCGACAGTGACCATACCAACTCAAATTCCAAATCATCAGGTATTTACTCACTAACACTAGGAATCGAAAAATCTGTACGCCTCATTAACGTCTCTAGTGTCCAAGCAGAGGTTTTTGCAATTGGGGAAGCTTTTAAGTTACCGAATTCAAATTACAAATGTAAATGCCCAGTCTTATGGAGAGTGAGGTCACAAACTTAAAATTTTAAAAACTCAAAGATTTGTCTGGTGTAGACGTATACAAGAGTTGCCTTTTATTTATTTATTTGTTTTCTCTATTTATTATCGAAAATAGCTTTATTGCTTTTCAAAATAATTTTAATGAAGATCAATGCAATTTAGCATACGTATGAACCATTTTCGAAGCATTTTTTCCATTCAATTTCTATTCCAACGCGAACAAATTTTTATTACAGCCAAATTTTCATGCAAAATTGAATGTATGCTGGTCCAACTGATGTGCAATGTTGTTTCAATCTCACGATAAGTTACATGACGATCTTGCAGTATTATTTAACGCACAGAATCAATGTTTTGCGGAACAACAATCGATTTTGAACGACCTTCACAAAACTTATCGTTGAGCGAACTACGACCTCGATTGAATTCTGTAAATCATCGATACACACTGGTCATTGATGCTGCATCAACGCCAAAAATCGAATTAAGTTCATCGATGCACTGTTGTTGAGTTAATCCACGTCGAAAGATGTAAAAAATGAAAGGTCCAGCTCGTTTTTGGGCATAACTTTTCCACGGATGGCTTCAAATTGCCTTCTAACATGGTATTTTATTGGAAGCAATTAATAATGCCTTCAATAAAAACAAAATTACCTACGCCTGAGACTGCAACTGTTCCCCAGACCATCACACTGCCACCACTATGCTTCACAGTAGAAATAAGGTGCTTGAGATCCATTGCAGTATTGGGTTGTCTCCAAACTTATGTATTGGTATTACCGGAGCTCTCAAAACAACATTTTCAGATTTACTTAACGTTATTCTGAATCTATTACCAATTGACATTTTCGCAAAGGGTGTAGTGTACAACACTACACTTAGACTAAAAGAATTACATTGTTTTAGATATTAACTTTTTGGACACAGTAACGTACCCAATGGCACGAACATTAGTTCTGATTTTGTAGCTTCTCTAATACATATTGACAGAAATTTGTCTGTAAAATATTCGTCAAGAAAATACTGGCTTTTACGCAATAACGATCCTCCGAACTCTATAAACATTTACACAGATGCTACAAAAGATGACGAGAGAGTTGGTGCAGGTTTTTATAATTCGAACACCAATCTCCAAAAATCATTTAAACTACCTGCCAAATAAAGCATTTTTTAGGCGAAAGAAGTTGCAATTCAGAAAGCAGTGGAAAGCATTTCTGTAGACACTTGTACTGTGACTAACACAGAAATTAATATTTATGTGGACAGTCAAGTCAAGCAGCTCTTAAATCTCTCAAAAATAACTTAATAAAATCAGAAACAGTAGCAAACTGCTACAATTAAATTGATTTGGGTACCTGGGCACTGCGATATAGATGGAAACGAGAAGGCGGACGTGCTTGCTAAATAAGGCGTTTTGCTTGAATGCGATTCTTAATTAATCTCAAATTAAATTTTTATATAATCAATGCAACCAATCGCTATGCTTAACAGCGAACAGCAGATGAAGAAACACTTATCCCAATTCGAAAGCCAAACTATTTTGGCCAATTTATAACAAAAGAAACTCCAAATACTAAATTTCACTTAACATAAAGGAATGCAGTCTTCTGATTGGTGTCTTAACAGGTCACTGCCTAATCGGACACCATGCTTTTAGGATGGGATTAATTTCTAACAATTGGTGCAGAAACTGCAACGAACCGGAAGAAGAAGAAACTCTAGAACACCTACTTTGCCATTGCCCAGCGCTAGCCAAATGCAGAATGAGGATTCTTGGACAAGCTTTTTTTCGAATCTCTAATTGAATTATCTGGAGTAAATATCTCCAAACTCAAACACTACGCTCTAGGAATCAGAGATGCATGTAGGGTACTAAGTAATCATCCTCATCAGCTATCAGAAGCATGCATACTTACTGATAGTCAAGCAGTCCTTTTAACACTCGTATCACCAATAATTAAATCAGAAATCATCAGGCAATGCAAAAACGAGCTAAACCTAATAGCGCGCACAATGGACATCACTCTCATCTGGGTACCTGGACACAGGAACATTGAAGGAAATGAGAAGGCTGATGCATTGGCAAGAAAAGGCGCCTCCCTTAGCGAATCTGAGGCGGTGGGAGTTGGATGCCCTCTCAGCGCCATTAAAAGAAAGCTGTTTATGCAATTTCGTCAAGAAGCAGAAACCAGGTGGGCTAAAACGGGTTAAAATATAATAAATCAAGAACCAAAGAATTAATAAGAAAGCCAAGAACAGATATATTCAGGCTTATATCAACAATAACCGGTCACTGGCCGATAGGAGACCATGCCAAGAAAATGGGATGCCCTCACAACGACAGATGCCGAAGCTGTCACCAAGAAGGAATCAAAGAAACAGTTTTCCATTTTCTATACGAGTGTCCAGGTTTACGACATAACACGTTAGGAAAATTCGCAATGAACAATCTCAACGAGCTCGCTGAAACTAAAATAGATAACAAAGTGGATTTATAAATAAATCAAAATGGTTTGAATAAATCAGACATCAGTGGTTCAACAAGTGGTGTACCAAAATGGCACTTTTTTAATTGAGCCTGAAATTTGTGTCTTCTCAGGCAGCACCTAAACCAACCAACCAAACACTACGCATTAAGAACCGAAACTTTCGTGATGGACCAATATCATGAAGTAAGGTCAACTCTTTTCTCCATTTAAAGGGAGCATGAAGTATCGCAATGAACCTAGTCTAGTCTATGTGAGGCATTTGCCGACATTCTAATCTAACCTAATTAAGCTGCAGAAAACCAACTTTTAACGAGTTTATAGCGACGATGTGGCAACAAGTGCACTTGCCTTGACAAAAGGTATATTGAGTTTGTTTTTCTAATTGTAACGCCCATAAGGTGGAGTGTAGATACGACAAAGTATATATAAATTATCAGCGTTGGATTCTAAATCGATTTAACGATGTCCGTCCGATGTCTGTATGTTGGGTAAGATTGGACATAAACTACTACCCCCTCCCATACAAACCACCACTTTCCAAGTTAAAAAAAAATATGTTAAAATAGTTACATTGCAGATATTCAGTTTTAACTCAAACACGAAACTGCTTACAAAAATCTTATCCGATCACGCCGGATAAGATCCACGGCCACCACCTATACAAACCACCCCTTTTCATGCGAAAAAAAATAATTAAAATAGTTCTATTGAAGATAATCAATTAAAATTCAATATTTAACGTTTTAGTGTCAACACAAAACTACTGAAAGAAAATGGGAGTGCTCGGATATGAACCACGCCCACCTCCCATACAAACTCCCATTTTTTTGCGTCACTGATATGATGGGTATTTGTGCTTCAGCATCCGAAAATAATTTTCTTATAATATTAGTTTTAATTTGCTTTATTTTAAAAGATTACGCGTGACTTGTGCCATACTAACATCTTATTTTTATTAAGTATTGTTTGACAATTCATCACGGAAAGGCTCATAGCTCTTTAATTTCAGTGGGCTATGTAACAGCTCAATGAAGATCCGCTGTTTTCGTGCTGATTTTTTTCCGGAGATTCCAACATCCTGTTCCATTTTAAATTTTTTTTTTTTTTTTTTACTTTGATTTGGTTGGCGGAGTAAAACTCTCAAAATGCCTGGGTATCCCACTTTATTTATCTAAGTGTAGTGTGTATGTGGACCAATATTCAGAACTCAAGGTTGAGACTGAATATTGTGCGATGGGCGTTTAAAAACGCCTACTTCCAGCAGTATACATCTGCTTGAGATATGAAAAGTGGTATTAAACAAATTAAAATTAAATTATATTAAATCAAAAATTTGTGTTTCATTTAAGAAATTTAAAAGAGAAGAATATATCTTTTGTGGCTTGTAATTGATATAAATCTGAAAATTAAAAAAAAAAAAAAATCATATGTTGCTCTAACTGAATGAAATTTACTACAATCAAAAATTAAGTGTTGTGAGTTTTTAACGGTATGACAAACATCACACTGGCTTCAATCATTTGCTTTTATTAAATTTTGGTACGCTTTGTCAAAGGTGTGTCCAACTAGAAGCCTTTTAATTATTTTTATACTTTGAGCATCGAAGCAAGGGGCTCATGCTTGGGATGTTAGGAAAAACTCGATGGAAAAACTTTCCTTTTGATTCTGACACTACATTAAACTCTTCACTCCACCCGTCCTTCAAAGATCCAAAGATTATGTTTTCTGCATCTTTAGGTGTCAAACCAATTTCAATTGGGGCATTGGGCTTTGCCATATAATCAACGCGCTCATTAAAAAAGATTCCAACATGACTAGCGACCCAAATAAAATGAACAGCTTCAAAACATGAAATATCAATAAAATTTAATATGTAAGAAATTAGATAATTTTCGGAACAACCCTTTTTCAACAAGATACACGCATTGAGACTGTCTGTAAAAATGGTAAGAATTCTGATCCCATCCTAAGATGCAATTTCAAAAGCTTTTCTAATCGCAATGAGCTCTCCTGTAAGAGACGACAAGCCTTCATAAATTATTATCCATTATAGACAGCGCAACCCGTGACCCCCTCAGATATGGAAGCGTCTATTGCAAAAATAAAAAAATTTTGTTTCGAATATTTCAAAAAAAAATTTATTTACATATGCCTTTAAAACTTCGGAAGCAACATTTGCTTTTTTAGGAAAATTTGAATTACAAATAAAAGAACATTTGGAACTAAAAGTGCGGTAAACAATTTTGTTGTAAATTCTGTCAAAAATGTCCTTAAATTTTCTGTACACAAACCCATAACTAGATTTGAGATCAGACGAAATTTTAATAAAATTAAAAAGTGATGTATTATAAAGTGACATTTTAATAATCTCCTTTGCAGTCAAAAAAATTTCCCGAAATTTAGGAAGAAGTTTATTTGGAAGTACATAAATTATTTGGACTGGTGTGGATGGAGTGAGACCCAGGCATCGTCTGAGAGAAGCGTTTTGACAAGCGCGAATTTTGTTGTCAATGTACACCGGCGAATGTGCTGAAGAAGTGCGCGCAAACTCTAACTCTCCTCTCAGGAAGCTTTTGTAGAAATTTATGCCAATTTTTGGTTTAAGACCACCTCTTACAGAGGTTAACATTTTCAACAAATTTCTTGCTTTTTGTGTTTCCACAATAGCTTTATTGTAATGCTCTTTTACACAAAGACTATCAGAAATGATCCTAACAAGAAACTTAAAAGATTTAACTTGAGCAATAACTTGATTACGGATTGCTAATTTAATTTTCTTCCTGCTGCCTTTAGAAAAATACAAAATTTTTGGTTTTCTCGACATTGAAAGAAAGATTAAGAGAAGAACATAAACTAGAAAAATTTGAAATTGTTATAGCTAGATTTCTAACAGCCAAACTAAAATCATTTGAAAAAGAAAGAATGATAAAATCATCAGCAAACTGAAAAATATATGTGTTATCATCCTCTAACGAATGAAGACAAGCAGTATAAAGATTAAATAGAATTGGGCTAAGACAACTACCCTGAGACAAACCATCAAATACCTGCACAGAGTCAGCGCCCAAACATAAAGTAATTTTAGAGAGAAAATTTATAATCCAATTATTTAGCTCAGTCGGAATTTGAAAATTGTTAAGTGTATCTCTCAACATCGCAACACTCACACAATCATAAGCGCTACTAATGTCAATTGTACACATCATAACCTTCTGATTATTTGACTTTAAAAACGAAACCCTATGGAACAGTTCATTAATGCAGACGGACGCGGAAAAATATTTTCTATAAGAGAAAGAACGGACGGTTTACAGATTATTATTTTCAATAAAAACAGTAATCATTAAGTTTATAGTCTTAATAAAAACAGAAATTAACGAAATCGGATGGAAACTATGATAATCATCTGGATAACCAGATTTTTTTAGGAATAGGAACGATTTTAATCATTCTCCACGAATCTCGAATGTTACAATTAGAAAAAGAAGTGTTGAATGCACACAACAGTGAATTTTTTGCCTCAGGTACTAGACTTTTCAGCATGCATGTTACACGATCCAGCCCACCGGCAGACGCATACTTTTTCTTGGACAATATATTATCCTTAATCATTAAGTTAATAGTCTTAATAAAAACAGAAATTAACGAAATCGGATGGAAATTGTGATAATCATCTGGATTACCAGATGAGGGCAAAATTTTCTTTGCCCTAAACCTAAGTTGGCGTTAGCAATCGGATGAATGGTTTAGACGCTCATTTGGTACAAAGATAGAAAGAAATATAGAAGAATTCATTTTTATATATATAGATTTGATCATCAGATGAGTAGTCAAAGCAATGATCGTAATGATTGGTAGAATATTTAGAAAGAACTTCCTTCCTAGAAATTTTTTTGAGAGTCATTATTTTAGAGATATCTACTTTCACCTTCCATTTAGGACAAATCAATTTGTCAGATGCACAGTGATGTTTGTCATTTCAAAGAATGCACAAAGTCACACTGCAATCACCAGTGCAATCAAACTTACCGCATTTAATGCAACGCTTCTTTGACCTACACGATTTAAACGTATGTCCGATTCTTCCACACTGATTGCATTTGAATTGAAAGCGAGTTTAACAGAACAAGTGTGAATTAAATCTGAGGACTGAGGTGTTCTTTTCATAAAATGCAAATTCTGTAAAGAAGAATACCATTTATTTGTAAATGCCGTATCTTCTCAAAAAGAAAAAGCTCATTACGTATTATTTTGTTTTTAGAAGGATCAACTTTTGAAGCATCCAGCAAAACCAAAAAAACGCCATCATGGTTATTAGGATACAAAATAGCCTCAAAATTATAATTGTTAACTGAATAATTTTTTCTTTTCAAATCTGATTTTTTTGATTGAGAATTGTTCAATGAAATGTCAGAATCATTGGAAGCCGCAGCACTTGCATGTAAATCATTATTGATACTCACACCAGCACTGGACCCACCTGCAGCGGGCTCTACTTCGTCATCAGAATTTGCATATATATTTGTTTTTTTTTTTGGAGGAAACTCCTGATTCAAACCTGCCTTACGCTTGCCTACCACAGGCTGCAAAAACATCCCGTTCACAGTTGCAAACTTATCAGTCTGCGACCAAGATTTTCGGGGCGCACGTCGTCCCCCATTTTGCTTTTATTGAAAAATAAAATCAATATCTAACTTCTCTTTTTTTTAACCAAAAGATAAGAAAAATACAAAAAAGAAGCACAAATTAGAGCTTCCAATTAACTTTTGGGTAAAAACACTGAAAAAGAATTTAATTATAACCAAATTAAATTTTTTTTCCAAAAGGACGCCGAAAAATCAAATCACTTTATCGAAATCAAAATGGAAGAGAAATGTTTTATTACAAATTAAAAATTAAGTCTTAATGAATCACCCTTTAGTTGCAGAATATACTTCTTTCTCGCTCTCTTTTTCGTTACAATTTTGAACCGATTTTACAGATTGGTTCGAATTTTTATTTGTAATTTTTTTTAAGTAACAACCAGTAATCTCTCATCACGTGCCCTCTGCGATTTCAATGATAGCATGTCAACATTATTTTCTGACCAGCTTTTCTTTTTCAATATCCGCTTTGACCTTCTTTGCTTATATCGTTACTTCTTCCATTGTTGTCTGCTGCTATCGAATTGTCAAATTTCCGCTCATTTTATTCTCGCTGCACTTCACGGTTTACTACTATATTTTGAAATTTGCCCACTGCAGGGGCAATTGTTGATTTTTCAAAGATATTCAGAGTTGTCGCACACAAAACGAATTAGAAGTGCATTTTTCAAACCGTAAAACACTCCCCTAAATTTATTTTTGTGTTTTGGTGTAAAATATTCCGTTAATTTGGTGTTTAGTATTTTTTACACTCTCGCCAGTTTTTTAATATAACTTACGTATAAAGAAAGGATTCTAACATTCAGAAACCAACCAAAAATATGCTAAAATTGGGAGTTTCATATTCGAATCGGAATTAATGTGGTTTTGTGGTGTCTTGGAAATGAATTTTATCGGTTTTTAATGCAAATAAAAACAGCTTATTGCTGACAGATACTAAGTTGAAATTTTCAATTGAATTCTTTTACTGGTTTTACTGAACATTTCGTATAAATGTAAAAAAAAATTTATAATAAATATTTGTTTAAAAAAAAAACAGATTTGCATCCATTATAAGTTTCACCTACTGTGGGAAAATTTCCCGCTCTAAAATTTTCTCCAAAACAGAAGTAATTTCCGACAGACCTCTGATAGGATCCCTTAGTCAAAAATCGTAAAGTTGCTGCCAGCTTAATCATGGGTGGAATATTAGAATGAAAAAAGTTTGACTTAATACTTCTCAACACCATAAGACAAGATTCGTTATTCAGACGGTATCGTGCAACGAATATACGAATAAATTGTGGGCATTACTATTATTGTACAGCCAAAAAACTTATTGTACTAACGCTGATCCTGGTAACTCCAGCAGATTTCTGCAGTCTCTCGAGGTTTTCCGCTTTATTATTTCAGAACCCTCTTCTTTTCATTCCGTCAATAAAATGCTACCACAGCAGTAGCCATATTATTTTACCTGTATTTATATAAAAATTTTTCAAAAAAAATTAAATTTAATTGTATAAATAAATTCAAACAATACAGATGATTTAAAGATATATTTCCAAAACATTAAAAAAACTGCAAGTATAGTGTTGAAAAAAATATCACCAGAATACACCGCAGTTCAAATATCCCCAATAAAGTCGAAATGTTGATGAATGTTTCGATATAACAAAAATGAATGTTTCGATATAACAAAATTAAATCGTTTTGTTTGATTTGAGTTCAAGTAACTGAAAACGATAGATTTTACTCAGATGACGTTTTTAAATGTTAATACGACGTCAAACTAGCACAAATTTGATTCAAAGGATTTGCTCTACATCACAATTTTTTAAACAGGTATGCGCTTAAAAAATAGCTACCTGGAAAAACTGGCAAGTTACCCCAACTTGCTGGCTCGATCAGTATACACAATTAATACATAGCGTCTGCGAAGAAACGATTCCCAGCCATGTAGTCTGCAACCACATAAATGTATGAATATCTAGGTCCACATGATGTACAACATGGCATTGTATATACTTGTATATTATTCTCTTCGTGTTAAGACCTCGTGTTCGCATTGGTTTATTCTTATATAGTATCTACTCATACAAGGCCCTATGATGCACTAGGTTGTATTGGCCTATTATTAAAATAAGAGTAACGTAATCATGCTAGGCCCTGTGATGCGCTTAGTCGCATTTGCAATCTCCGAACAAGTTAACTCATTCACTCAAGGCCCTACGATGCGCTAGGTCGCATTGGTCCTATCCGTAAACGTTAACTCGCTCACCTAAGGTCCTATGATGCGCAAGGTCGCATTTGACCTCTCCGGGAAATACAATTTAATTCAGTTAATATCCTAAGATGCACTGGGTCGCATTGGCCATCTCTATTTTTTTATTTTCTGCTATCCACTATTTTTAAAAATTTGCCACTGGAATGCCAACGGCATAAGCCAGCATAAAGCAGAACTCAAACTCAAAATGCAATAGATGTAATGCTCATTTCTGAGACTTATTTGACGCATAAGCACTTACTAGCTATTGAAGGATACCATATTTATGACACCAAACACCCCTGTGGAAAGGTCCGTGGTGAAACGGCTATTCTTATTAAAAACGGAATAAAACATTTCCCTATGCAAAGTTTCAGTACAGATTATTTACAAACTCCAAGTATTCGACTCGAAGAATACATAAAGGGCCTTACTATTTCAGCTATATACTGTCCACCCAGATTCAATGAAGACGAAGGCGAGTACAAGCAATTCTTTAGCACTCTCGGTGCTAAATTTATAGCTGCTGGAGATTTTAATGCAAAACACACATTCTGACGTTCACGCCTGATTTCGCCCAAAGATAGAAGACTACTTAATTCTATAAACCAATTAGGTCTTGGCGTACTATCTTGCGGTAGTCCCAAATACTGGCCATCAGATAGAAGTAAAACGCCATACCTTATTGATTTTGCTATCAATAAGGGATTAAAAAATATACACTCTCGTGTGCAGTCTTCTTTGGAACTCACTTCAGATCACTCGTCAATATTAATAACTCTCACACATTTTAATTAAAAATGTTTTTTGATATCAACGTTTCTTTAAAAACGGACCAAGAAATTAATAATTCCATTAATTATCTCACTCAGATGCTTACCCAAGCATTGAAAGTAACATCAGCCTATGTTATTAAAAACACTCGCCATAAATGTACCCCTAATGATGTTCAGGCACTCCTCACTGAAAGAGGATATTGAGGAGAAAATTGCAACAACAGAGGTCACCTTCTCTGAAAAAGAAATTATCTGATTGCACTAAAAAACTTCGGCATCTTTTAAAGGTAAAAGAAGAAAGTGACTTTAACCATTTTGTAGAAAATCTTACTCCTACAGAAGCAACAAACTACTCAATTTGGCGTGCTGCGATAAATCTGCGAATACCAACATTGCAGAATCTCATATTCACCTTTCAGATGGTAATTGGACAAGAAACGATGCAGAAAAGGGGCTGGCATTTGCTAATCATTTAAAGCAAGTTTTTACTCCGAATCCTTATAATCTTAACTCTGAGCCTTCAACATCTAGTGTTAGCACTGTCCCAAACAATAAAAATATTGATATAATGAAAAGGGAGCTCTTAGCAGCAATTAAAGATCTCGATGCAAAGAAGGCACCAGGGCGAGATCAAATCTCTGGTCAAATGCTCAAAGAACTTCCTTATAAAAAAAGCATGGCACCATCGAACAAGTGCATCGCATAGTGCAGACAATTAGATTAATTGATTACCAATTCTCCCTGGTATATGAAAAATGTTAATATCCACAAGAACCTAAAAATACCGCTTGTGACTCAAGATCTATCACAAAAGACTAAAAAAAACATCCCAATGTTTTAGCTAGAAAACTTTTATTACAAAGCGATGGATACACTAAAAGATGCTCTAAATTCAAACAAAAAAGCAGTGGCTGAAGCAGTTTTAATCTATATTGTCTATATTATTAGTTAATTTGTAGTTATTTATTTAAACAATTATGAATTATAATTGTTTAGTTCTAATTTAATTACAAGATTTAATACTCCTCAATAAAAATGGAAAAAAAAACTAATTTTAGGAATTATTTTACAATTACAGTTGCTTCAGATATATGAAGTGTAATGTATCGTTTTAGTTTTAATATTTCAATACTTATTGGTAGTTCTTAAGTCAAGAAGATCCAATTAATAAAGAAATTACTAAAAAAAAAAATAAAAAAAGAGAATTTAGAAAAATTGTTTCAAACCAAGTGGGCTTGCAGTAAACCAAGAAGTGTACCAGGAGGAATGTTTTGACCAAAATTTTGATTTGGCTTGCCAAAGCATCTTCACATAATGCTTTAAAGAAGTGTTCCCAAACAAACGAAAAGCGATTTTTGTTTTCATGAACGAAATGAATTTGTTACAATAATTTTCATTGATTAGTTTATTTTTATAAATGTAACTTTGCTAACTGTTTTTTAAATCTCATTTTGGTCTATGTTCGTTGTTGTAAAACTTTAAACAATATTTGCTACATAATTGGTTTTTTTGTGTTGCTTGTCTTTACAAGTGATAAAACTATTAGCGAATAAACACGCACAATGAATATATATATATATATATATATATATATATATATATATATATATATATATATATATATATATATATATTCATTGTGCGTGTTTATTCGCTAATAGTTTTATATATATATATATATATATATATATATATATATATATATATAAGATAGTATTTGTTTTCTTATATAAGGAACATTTCGATATGCATAAAGTATTAATTCATGCGGTAAAAAGCGCACAATCATTGAAAAATGTTAAAGGTTCCGCTGAATAATTTTTTGTCCGACAGTGTTGCCGCCTATAACCAAACAAGAAAAGGCTAAATCCGTAGAAAAATTAAACTTAACGGGTAAAAATTTATTTATATTATTTTTCTAATATTATAACGAACAATTTGATTTGTGAAGCGAAAGTTATAAAAAATATATATTAAATATTATATTACAATAAAAGAAGTTTAAAATTTTAAAGTTATAATACAAAATGTTTTTATTCTTTATAAAGAATTGTTTTATTTAAACTTAAATTATTTCTTCGGCTAAGCCGAAGATCATATACCCTCCGCCATTTCAGTGACGCCAAAAGATATGCTTCTTTTATCACTAAAGTGCTACATGTCTATATTAAAAGTAGGCGTTGTTCTCGCTCATTTTTGGTTCGTAGTGTTGCTACGAAAATGTTAAATACTGAATATTTACTGGTTATTTGCACTGTAACTAATTTAATTAATTTATTTTTAGCATAGAAATAGGTGGTTTGTATGGGAGGAGTAGTAGTTATAGTCGGCCAGCTAACTTTTATTTGTTTTTAATTGACAATACTGTCGGCCCGCAAACTTTTTCACGGAACCTTCAGTAGTAATTCAATGATTATGAACTTCAGTTGTATTTTTTATGTACCAGAAGATTCTAGAAATGTATATATATTGAAATGTTACCTTTAAACAGTGTATTAAATCGTCAAATCAAAACAATTTGTCTCTTAAAAAAATTTGCAGAGAATCTTCATAATTAAACAGCTCTTAAATTATCCCACATACTATTTCCATCTTTCGTTAAACCAACAAAAATGATGAGCTGAACTCCGTCAATGACATTTTTGTTACTTTGACAGCAGTGTGCTTTAAATTTGTTTTCTTATAACTCCTATCCTCCTTGGAATAAGCAGATCAGTGAAAATTTAGACAGTGCCGAGCAGCAGCCGTGAACAGTCCACCAGCGGACAAAACATTAAGCAGCCCAATAAGGGCGGTAAGAAAAAATTTGTTTAATAATTCTAAAGATTAAGCTTAGAATTATTAAATAAGAGTAGCTTAGCGCTTCGTCTTTCTAGAGATTCCTCCATGAAATTCTGGACACTCTGCAGCGAGTTAATTGATTTTGAGCTATGGTGGAGCGGACCAGTCAAGCTTAGAGACGAAAAGGATAATCAATCAGCATTAACAAAAACATTCACTGTTAATTTTAATGACCCTACCGCTGCTGCAAAATTAAAACCAACAATTAATTTATTGACACTGAAGAATTAAAAAACACAAATAACATAGCTGCGTTAGTAGAGAATTTCGTCATGGAGAAAATTATTGCGAGTTGTCGCCTACGTTTTGCGCTTTATACAAAGATTTCACCCAACAAATGGAATTGTCACTTCTGGTAGCTTAACATTTAATGAAATAAACGGCGCTCGATATGCGCACGATTGCTTTAACGAAGATCGTAAAAGTCTTCGAAGTAAAAGGATCTAAATAAAATTCGAGTTTTAATCTGGATCCGATTATTCTTCCCAAACAACCTCGCAGAACAAATTTGATTCTTATTAACGAACACGAAAAAATCTTCATCGTGGTGTTTCTAAGCTTTACATAATCGTCCCTCAAACTAGGTGCAAGGAATTTAATTCGAAATTTTAATACTAATACGTTAAATGTTTTGTCCAGCGAAAACTTTCAACACAACAGTTAAAGGTTAATCTGCCCGTGGTTTGTGTGCATCAAGCGCACCCATTTAAAAACACAGGCTGTGACCACGCTGGTCAAAAGGTAACATTTGCATATTTATGTGCCTTGTAACTTCCGCAATTCAACTAAAGCTTGCAACAAATTTAAGTACAGAATGCTTTTTGGCTGTCACGACGTGAAAAATGTTTCAAAATATTCAGCGACAGCGGAAGAAATTTTCTTGGCGTCTCTTGTGAGCTAATCGAATTGGTCCAAATTATTATGTCGCAAAAACATAACGAAATCGTTGCCGCATCCTTAGCAGAGGAATTTGATGGAGTTATATAACCATTTCCCATGGACCGCATTTGGGAATTTACTGTAAGCTCAGTTAAACCAATAGCAAAATCCCGAAAACTTACCTCAATGTCGTCCAATCAAAGATTTTTTGTTTATTAAATTTAAGTTCGTTGGTTTACTTAAATATTTGGAGAGCTTGAAACTGCCAAGAACTGGGAAAAATAATATGGGTGTGTATTAAATATTATACAAAAATGACGTCCTTCGGAGGCTTTCCCACAAAACTGGGACATACGGCTGATCGAATACCTTTTCTCAACTAAACATTAATTTTGTATTGTCCTTCAATAATTTACAAATATTTTCGTTAAAAACTTGCTTTTTAAAAATAAAACCGTATTTAAAAAGTCTCATTTTTTGTCATCACTCTTATATGTATCTGCAACCTCAGCAACAGAACCAACATTTTTACAACAACAGCTTGGAGGCTATACCAAAATCGTTGACAAAAACGACAAAATTCAAACGCTACAAGCTAATAAACCGGTGATTCAGACAGGCATAGATCGCTATATACATGTAAAACGCAAACTAAGCCCGCAACATACTGCAAATAAAAATCCGGCCAAGATCACAAAAACAATTCATCGTAGTCCATTGCCAAACGAATCCATTACTTCAAGGCAAAATCGCTTCTCCTTACTTGCCGATGATGAAAAATCGGATGCTACTGAAGCTTTAAGAACCTTAGAGAACGCAACTCGAATGCTTTGCTAAACATTTTAACAGAAATTGCAGGTAAAAATAATTTCCATGTAACTCCAATTATTAAGGGGAATATATGTGAAACAAAAATACAGATCTACAGTGAAAGCAATTACAGACAAGTTATAGACGAATTCGACAAAAGCAAAAAAAGTTACTACACTTATCAATTAAAAAGCAGCAAAGACCTAGTACAAGGTGGCGCAAAAGAAATCACCCTATTGGAAGATGCTCTCATTTTTGCAAATGGCCGCCAATATCAAATTTGTTTTGACATTTGTGGACTAGACAGATACAGAATACAAGTGAATAAGCCATGGAGCGATACACTCCCCAAGAACGCGGAATAATTGTGTCTATTTTTTTGCGTAACAATTCGTCTGTGGTGTTGGCAAAAATCATAATGAGCGATGAGGCTCATTTTCACCTCAGCGGGTACGTGAACAAGCAAAATTATCGCTTCTGGGGAACCGAAAATCCGCGAGTGATGCACGAGAAACCATTACACCCGCTCAAAGTGACTGCGTGGTGCGCTGTTCACGCTGGAGGAGTCATCGAGCCGAACGCCGCGGGTCAAACGACAACAGTGGACGGTGCGCGCTATAGGGCAATGTTGACCGAGTTTTTTCTGCCCGAACTGGACGAATTAGGACTGGTGGACATATGGTTCCAACAGGACGGAGCAACAGCACACACTGCACGAGCCACAACCGACATTCTGAAGGCCGCGTTTCCGGGTCGCTTAATTTCGCGTTTTGGCGATTTGCACTGGCCCGCCAGATCGCCCGATTTAACGGTCCCGGACTTCTTTTTATGGGGTTTTTTGAAGTCTCGTGTTTACATCAACAAGCCTGAGACCTTGGAAGCCCTCAAGGAAAATATCCGACATGAATGCGAGAATTTATCGCCCGAAACTCTCGCCGAAGTGATGGAAAATGCCATAAAACGAGCCCGTATGGCAATCAATTGTGACGGCGCCCATTTATCCGATATCATCTTCTCGACTTAACACAATTAATTCTAAAGGTCTAAATAAACATAATCAAAAAACAGAATCAAAGTTTTTTATTTAGAAAAAAAAAATAAGAGCCAAACAACATCGGATGACTTCTTTTGCGCCACCTTGTAGTTGTAATAAAAGGGATTGAATCGTACGTTGAATCTACCGAGATCGAAAAGGCTCTTAGCGATGAGGGATACCAGATTAGATCTGTTTACAATATTAATAAAAACAAAATTCCTCAGCCAATGTTTCGGATAGAACTTGTACCAGACGCAAAAAAACTTAAAAAAACGAAACTCATCCAATTTATAATCATCGGTATCTTTTGCACCGCAAAATCACCGTCGTAGAGCCACTCAAACGAAATGGGCCAATTCAATGTTTAAATTGCCAGGAATTTGGTCATACTAAAAAAATACTGCACGCTTCCCACTGTGTGTGTAATTTGTGGAAACCTTCATCTCACATCGACTTGCACCAAAACTAAAGAAACTCAAGTGCTAAGCGTTGCAGCAACTGCGGCGAAAACCATACCGCCAACTACTGAGGATGTCCAGTTTATCTAGGTATAAAGAAAAAATTAGTGTCGCAAATAAGCCAAATCAGAAAAGTATATACAGACAACCTTAATGTTCCACTAGAGCATGTAGACGTTACTCAGCCTCAACTTATGTCTTACGCTAGTGTGGCCAAACTAAACCCTACAGTTTCTTCAACTAGTCGTCAGCAAAATGACACGCTGGAGAAAATGCTTCAAACTTTTATTCAAAATATGTCACATATAATGAACTCGATGCAAATAATGATGCAAGAAATGATGCGCAATCAAAACTTGTTGATACAAACATTAATATCAAAACCATTAATGCTATAAAAATATCACATTGGAATGCAAACGGCCTATCCCAACATAAATTAGAATTAATAACCTTTTTTCGCTCTCAAAATATAGATATTATGCTGATATCTGAGTCACATCTCACACAACAAAATTTTTTTTCTATTCCTGGTTATACATTATACGACACCAAGCACCCTGGTGGCAAAACTCGGGGAGGTACTGCTATATTAATTAAAAGCAGAATTAAGCATTACGCTACTGAAAACTATTGCACAGAGTTTATACAGGCGACTAGCATCCGACTAGAAGAATATGTGAAAAATCTCACAGTATCAGCCATATATTGCCCACCCAGATTCAATATCACCGAAGAGCAGTACAAACGATTCTTTAAAACTCTTGGCTCTAATTTTATAGTAGCCGGAGATTTCAACGCCGAACATTCACACTAGGGATCACGATTGATATCTCCCAAAGGCAGAAGACTGATGTCAATAATAACACAATTTGATTTCGATGTTATATCTTCCGGCGAACCTACATACTGGCCAACCGATACCCGAAAAATTCCCGACTTAATTGACTTCGGTGTTACAAAAGGTATCAGTCGCGCTCAGATATCTGCAGCTTCCTCACCTGAACTATCGTCAGATCATACACCAATAATTATAACGATTAATTCTTTGCAAACAGATTCTAACACTAGGACGGCCAACAAACAATTTAAAAAATTTGTTAGCTCTCACATACAGCTTAACATACCGCTAAAAAATGAAAGCGACATTAACATCGCCGTACATAGTTTTACTAACATATTGACCAAAGCTGCAGAAGTATCTACTTCATCCAACATAGAGCCTAAAAGCCGTGAGAACTGCACACCACTTGATGTCTCAGCTCTTCTCAAAGAAAAAAGGTCTTGTAGACGAAAATGGCAGAAACGACGGTCTCCTGAACTGAAACAAAAATTAGCAGTCTGCTCCAAAAAATAAAAAAAAAATGTTTTATGAGGAACACGATAGAGAATTTCATCAACTCATAAAAAATCTAACTCCAACGAAGGCTACAAACTATTCACTTTGGCGAGCAGCAAAACATTTTAATAGGCCTGTGCTGGCAGTTTCGCCACTGCGACTCCCCAACGGTGAATGAGCGAGAAGCGACGCAGAGAAAGGTGGTCTTTTTGCAAGGCATTTGGAGAAGGAATTTACACCAAATCCATCTACAATAAATTTTCATCCACCTTCGATAAGAACTCAACCAAGTGCACCTCCACCTATTATAAAGAGGAGTGAAATCCTTAAATCAATTAAGGCACTAAATTTAAAAAAAGCATCAGGGCCAGACAAAATAACAAGCAAAATGATCTATGAGCTCCCACAGGGAGCCATTACACAACTCATGCACATACACAATGCAATTCTTCGAACAGGCTGTTACCCTCGCGCCTGGAAACTTTCACAAATCAAGATGATCAAAACCAGGAAAAGATCGTAAAAATGTCTCGTCTTACAGACCAATAAGTCTTTTGTCTAATCTGTCTAAATCGTTAAAAAAAAACTATTAATCCCAAAAATTCTGCCCATTCTATCATCTCAAAATGTTATTCCTAAACACCAGTTTGGTTTCAGAAAGAAACATGGAACGATAGAACAGGTTCACCGCATTGTCGATCAAATAAAGATAGTATTTGAATCTAAACAGTATTGCTCAGCCGTATTTCTGGACATAACACAAGCGGTTGATAAAGTTTGGCATACAGGAATCCTCCACAAACTAAAAAGCGCACTACCAGTGAAGATGTACAATCTCTTAGTCAGCTATTTAAGTGACAGAAAGTTTGTTATCAAATACAAAAGCTTCACTTCAAGAAATATTGATATTAAAGCCGGAGTCCCACAAGGAAGTGTGCTGGGCCTCTTACTATACCTTTTTATTCACTGCAGATATGCCTGTCAGCGATCGCACCTTCATTTCAACATTTGCTGACGATACAGCTTTGCTGTGTTCTCATCCGAACCCAGAAATGGTAACGATACTCCTTCAAGATCACTTGAATAGATTGCAGCGTTGGCTAAGCTGTTGGAGAATCAAAATTAATGAATCTAAATGTGCGCACATCACTTTTACACTTCGGAAAGAATCACGCCCTCCCCTTCAAATTATTGGACAACCTATTCCTCAATGTACAAATACGAAATACCTCGGAATTCATCTCGACAGAAGATTAACTTGGACCAAGCATATTGACTCAAAAAAAAACTCAAATTAAATTGAGGCTGATTGAATTAAACTGGTTACTGAATAGAAATTCAAAGCTCAAACTGGAGTTTAAGCTGCAACTATATAACGCCATGATAAAACCGATTTGGACCTATGGCATCCAACTATGGGGTTCTGCTTGCCCATCTAATGTTAAAAAGATGCAGCGTAGTCAATCAAAAATCCTACGAATCATTGCCAAAGCCCCATGGTTCATTAAAAATGTAAATATCAACAAGGACCTCAAAATTCCAACAATAAAGGAAAACACAACTAATAAATTACTCTCAAAAGCTTCGGTGCCACCCTAATAAGCTTGCCAGTAGCCTTCTTCAACGTGGAAGACAAAAACAACGTAATATATGTTCATACATACTTACATACAAACAAAAACCAGGCAATACTTATTAGAAAATGACAATAGGCAGCACTAATTTGAAAATTACATTAGGCAACAATAATAAAAAAAACAACGTACTATATGTTCAAAACAGCTGACAGAACTGTTAATTGCTACATTTCACAATTTTTTTATTGGTGAAAGAATGTTTTTTTATTTTTTTTTAATTAATTCGCATATTGTACAATAGGTAAAATTTAAACTTAAAAATTAATCCGTAAGTATGTATATTGCTAAAGATCTGCACTAAACTCTTAATATTAAAAAAAAAATGTAAATTACCTGTAATCGATTGCGCAATCCCATAAATGAAGTTGAATTTCAGATATAACTCCAAACGGTTGATAGCCATCGATAGGATAATCCTATGAGAATTTACAAAATAATTTATAATATTGAAATACATCAGCTTTTTAAACAATTTATAAATTAAACAACATTTCATTATGAGTGAGTATGACCAGATTTGATGTTGTTTAATTTATAAAATATTATTATTATTAAAATACTTTCGCAGTCAGAAATATGAATGGTCATAAAATCATCAGAAAAGTGTTTTTATAGTTTGAAAAATTATCCTTACTATACACCCCTAAATACGATTCTTTATAGAACCAGATAAACGAGTGCTCATAATATCGTCAGAGAAACAATTTTGAGCTCTCTGAATTTGGTTTGCTGGGATTTGCTTTCATTAGCACATACATTTGTGAATGTAATTTAAAAAAATATTTCCCGTTTAAAAAATCTGCTTAAATGTAATACTAAACATAAATTTATGTAGTAATACGAAAGTACTAATAAAATGGGAGTGATCGGGTAAGAACAACGCCCTTTTATAAATATGCTAGAAGCATATTTCTTGGTGTCTCTAAAATTGTGAAGGACATTACATTTGAGCTTCGGCGAACCGAAGATACTTCTCTTACTAGTTTTTTTAACTTACACAATTTTTAATAAAAACTAGCTCAAATAATATGCACCATTTAACCCTAACTGGTTACTACGTAATCTGGCACTATTTATACTTATAACTATTTATAAGTATATACCTTGCAAGAAATCTTTCTTGAAGTGCTTGTTTTATTATACCCATCGGCTAGTGAAACTGTATTTACCGAAGTGTATATTGAGATTGTTCTTCCATTTGTAACACCCAGAAGGGGGCTAGGTAGGTATGACAAAGTATACATAAAAAAACCAAACGTAGTTTAATAGCTATCGAGATTTTATGTGAGTTCTTATTCTCTAAGCAGAAGCTAAGTTCTAAAATGTGCGAGATCAGACCAAAATTCATAAAAAATGGCAGTGATCGGATAAGTAGCACGCCCACCTCCTATACAAATCACCCTTTTTATGCTGGAAAAAAATAATTAAAATACAGTGTAAATAACCAGTTGAAAGTTCGTATTTAACAAGTTGGTAGTAACAAACAACTTTCAACCAAAAATGGGCGTGGGCCTAAAACAACAACGCCCACTTATAATAGAGACATGTAGCACTTATGTGCTAATATAAGCACTTTTTTTGGTGTCACTGAAATAGTACCTGGCTTTTTTTTGTTCTGATCGCGGTCATCCTGGTCACCGCCAGAGTGATCTCCCCGCAGCGTCAACTAGGTAGCTCTCCTAGTATCCAAAATATATTATGCTTATGTGTGCAGTGAGTTACCCGGACACGGTTTTGCGCAGGGTTTGGGACCCGCCATGTAAAAACACCACCAGTGAAGACCACAAAACAAACTTCGGATAAAATCCCCTAACGTTGCGACCACTGCAAAACGAATGATTTACGGATATGCACCTGGAATGTCCGGACCCTCAACAAGGAAGTTGTCTTTATTCTACTAGTGGATGCCCCCGAAAAAGTAAAGGCTGACTTTACCGCCATAAAGGAAATGAGATGGATAGGACAAGGTTGCTCCAAACAAGCAAGCTGCGATTTCTACTACAGTTGCCATGTGGATAGGCGCGAACTGGGATGTGCATTCGAAGTAAGTTGGAAATTTCGCCACCATGTTTCCCGGTTAACCCCTGTGAACGAAAGGCTGACTACTATACGCTTCAAGGCTAAGTTCTTGAACATCAACCTGATTTCCGCGCACGCTCTGATGGAGGAAGAGAATGATGCAGTAAATGCATTCTACGCGAGACTCGAGGACACATATGACCGCTACCCAACCCATGACGTGAAGATTATCCTCGGGACCTTCAACGCAAAGGATGGACGCTAACGTATCTTCAGCCCCATCGTTGTTAAGTTCAGCCTCCAGGAGACCTCCTCGAACAACGGTCTGAGGCTGTTCGACTTTGCCGCGGCGCGAAACATGATAGTTAGCAGCACCGGATTCTAGCCTCTCGATATCCACAAGGCCACGTGGCTGTCCCCTAATCAATGAACATGCAACCAAATTGATCACTATGTGAACGACGGAAGGCATGTTTCAAGAGTGTTGGATGTTCGTACGTTACGTGGGGTCAACATTGACTGCTACCATTATCTTGTTGCATCCAAGGTACGCAGCCGGCTGTGCAATGCGAATAACATACGTTCCTGTGCGCAACGAAACCTGACGTCGCTAAGCACCAATCACAACGGGTGGCCGAAGCCTACCCCGCTCACCTCTCGGAATTACTCTATCAACTCAACTCCCTACCTGATGATACTGGCGGACTTTGGGCGCAAAAATTCCACTCAATTGTACGACGAAGAGTGTAGCAAGGCAAATACGGCGAAAAGCTCCGCCTACAAAAGAACACTGCAGGCTGCCGCAACTCGTACCACGCGGGAAAATTACAGGGAAAAGAGGAAGGAAGAACGGAGCCTTTTCAGAAATAAAAATTTGGAGCAGGAAAGGCGCGAGCGTGAGGAACTCGAGGTGTTAAGGGACAGAAATAATGTTCGCAAATTCTACCAGCTGGTCGACCGACTGACCAAAGGTTTTAACCCCGGAGCATCAAATTACCGAAATGAGAATGGAAATCTGGTTACAGATACGCAGTGTGCACTGGAGGGTTTTATTAACCGCACTGTGCGAAATACTTAAGCCGCTTTCCAACACACCGATTGAACCTTATCAGTAGGGCTTTAGACCTGGTAAGTAAGATTATGGAGGGAGTATTTCTTCAAGCTGCTTGCAGGCGACATCCCAAATTCCGCCAATGGAGAAAACAACCTGATACTACCAATCAACGATGATGTGGACGTCCCATTACCTAGCCATACCAAGGTCCGAGTTGTTATAATGCGATTCATAAACAACAAGGCAGCCAGTGCTGATGAACTGCCAGCAGAGTTGTTAAAGGCTGATGGCGATGAACTGATAGGGTGTATGCATCAGCTCCTCTGCAAAATATGACTAGTGGAAAGCATGTCCGAAGATTGCAATCTCAGTGTCCTGTATTAAAGAAGGGTGACCCGACGATATACACCAACTACCGGCGAATCAGTCTTATTGGCATCTCATACAAGGTTTTATTGACCGCACTGTGCGAAATACTAAAGCCGCTTTCCAACACACCGATTGAACCTTATCAGTAGGGCTTTAGACCTGGTAAGTCCACCATAAACCAGATCTTTAAATTCTGGAAAAGACCCACGAAAAACCGATCGACACTCATCACCTCTTTGTCGATTATAAAGCTGCATTCGATAGCCCGATTAGAGATCACCTATATGCCACCATGTCTGAGTTCTTTACATAATAGCATTGAGCAGCACCACCAGTTCTGTCAAGGTAAGAACAGACCTCTCCAAACCTTTCAATACCGTTCAAGGTGCGATCCCTCAATTTCGAGATGGAAGAGGTACTGCGGAAGGCCGGTGTACATCGCAATGGCGTTATTTTCTACAAAAGTGTCCAACTCCTTGCATATGCCGATGATATCGACATCATTGGACGTTGCGAGATGTTACTGCTCCATATTCTACCATTGAAAAGGAATCAGCGAAAGTGGGTCTGGCGGCAAGATGAATTATATGCTGTCTACTGACAAGGTTACGCGGCGCCTAGAATATCATGTTGAAACAGACCGAAACATCTATATTATTAATCAGCATCAAAAACCGAGTTGTTCTATCTATGTCCTTCTGTCCATTTGTCATCATTTCTTGTTAACACGCGATAGAACCGTTAGTGAAATTGAGCTGACATTTTGTTCACTGGTTGCTTAACGAACCGATTAGATTTTAAAGCCAATCCGCTCATGACGAAACCCATATTTGGTTGACATTTTGTACAATTTTTTCTGAAATGCTTGGGGAAAACTGATTGAATTTTGGAAACAATTAGGAAAATTATGTTAAAATAAAGCACTTATAACTTTCATTGGCTATTTTGGTACAACAAAGATCTTAAGTATTATAAGTATAATAATCTAATCACCCCTGATTTATCAATTTAGGGTTGTTCCCGATAAAATTATAAATATACAATATTTTTTTAAATAAAATATGATTTAAAAATATTACACATATTTATAATTTTATCATGAACCACCGTCCGTATGTCTGTCCGTCCGTCTGTCCCAGCGATTACATCCGTAGTTTAAGAGCTTTCGAAATTAGGTATGTGAGCTAATACCTTCCAAGCGAAGACTACGTTCTAAAATGGGTTTGATCAAAATTTCTACCCCCTTCCAAAACAAACCAACCCCTTTCCATAAGAAAAAAAATTAATGAAAATAGTTCCAGTGCAGATATCCAGTTCAAATTCAATAATTAGCACTTTAGTAGTAACGCCAAACTGCTCACAAAAAATGGGAGTAATCGGATAAAAACCACACCAACCTCCCATACAAACCACCCCTTTCCATGCGAAAAATATGATTACAAATAGCTACAGTATAAATAACCAGTTCAAATTTAATACTTTGGTAGGAACATAAAACTATTAACCAAAAAATTGAATGATCCGATAAGAACAACTTATAATATTGCAACATTTTTTTATATATATATATATATATTGATGCCGAATAGATATTATATGACTTCATCTTAAGTTCCAGTGCTGTAGGACAAATAGTTTCGAAGATAGAGAGCAAACAAAATTAGGGTTGTATAGGAGCTACCACGCCCCCTTTGTAGATCCCACTTCTTTTTAAACAGTTATGCCGAATTGATATCATATGGCTCCATCTTAAATCCCAGTGCTATAGGGCAAATAGTTTCAGAGAGTAAACAAAATTAGGGTTGCATGGGAGGTACCTCGCCCCTTTCTTTGATCCCCGCCATTTTTTTGTAGTCATACGTTATAAAGGGTTTTTCAAAAGCGACGCTACAAAAGTAGACCGATAGGGACAGCAAACGACGCCATATTTTTTCCAGCTCTCTTGGCATTTCTCTTCAGTAAGGTTTGCCATTTCATAATGGAAAGATATACGAGCCAACAACGAGTCGAAATTATTATTATTACTACCGAAATTCGGAATCAGTGGCCTCAACTTTAAGAGCACTACGTAAAATTTATGGTCGTCATAATCGTCCTACCAGATCAACAATTGAGCGTCTAGTGGAAAAATTTGAATCCACAGGCACAGTACAAAGTGTTCCCGTGCCAGTGAGACAAAGAAGTGCCCGTAGTGTCGAGAATATTGCTGCCATTGAGGCTTCAGTTCGAGAAAACCCAAATGTATCTCTCACACGTCGTTCTCAAGCGTTGGGCATCTATGTGACGTCGTTGTGGCGAATTTTGCGAAAATATCTTGGCCTAAATCCTTACAAGATCAAATTGACACAAGAATTAAAGCCGCTTGACCACCACTTGAAAATGATTCGGATTTTCATCGAAAAAAAATCTTCAGCGATGAGGCTCATTTCTGGCTGAATGGCTTCGTCAATAAGCAAAATATGCGTTATTGGTCAAGCAGCAATCCACTCGTACTCCATGAGTCATCATTGCATCCTAAAAAAATTACGGTTTGGTGCGGTTTTTGGGCCTGCGGCGTCATTGGGCCGTACTTCTTCCGTGATGATCAAGACCGGCACGTTACTGTGAATGGGAATCGTTACCGTTCAATGATAACCGAATATTTTTGGCCCCAATTGTATGATATGGACTTGGAGGACATGTGGTTCCAACAGGATGGCGCCACAAGCCACACAGCGAATGTCACAATCAATTTATTGGAAACCATGTTTGGTAGACGTGTTATCTCACGAAATGGCCCAGTCGATTGGCCGCCTCGGTCGTGCGATTTGACGCCGTTAGACTATTTCCTGTGGGGCTATGCCAACAAGCCAGCGACGATTGATGAACTTCGTACGAATATCGAACGTGAAATTGCAGCAGTATCGGCCGATTTATGCTTTAAAACCGTCGAAAATTGGATTCAGCGTCTAGACTTCTGGAAGCGTGCCCGTGGTAGCCATGCAAATGAAATCGAGTTCCATACATGATGGCATCGAATGTACTTTCACAGGAATAAAGAATTTCATTGATATCAAAAACCGTTTTTGTTTTATTAAAAACAAACTTTTGTAGCGCTCTTATTGAGAAACCCTTTAATAGACCCTTTTTAAAGTAACGTTTTAGAAACGAGCTTTGGCAATCAAGGTCAGAGAAAGGTTTGACTCCACTATAACCGACCGCATGCAACTAGCTTTTGATATCACGTAGAATTGGTTTCAGGAAAAATTACTTTCGATAAATCCTTCTAAAACTTACGTGGTACCCTTCACCAGAAGAAGGAAACTAAGTCTAGGGACCTTAAAGTTAGAGGCCACGGACCTCAGACTATCCGAGAAAATGAAATATTTGGGAGTAAACTTGGACAAAATTCTGACTTTGAAAAACCACATACAATATATAGCAAATAAAGCTTTAAGAGCATCCTTTGCTTGCCAAAGGCTCATGTTACGGAAAGCAAACTAATGGGTCACACATATATTTTGGATATCGTCCGTTACTCTCCGTATCTAGTGGTCAATGATAAGATGAACAGAATACTTTTCTTCTTCTGGTGGTTATAAATGACCGCTCAGCGTGGAAAAACTATCAAATAATCCCTCAACAGGACCATACCTCAGGCATGGCATTCTGATGGGACCAAATTGGAAGAAGGCAGCGCTGGAGTGGAAAATGTAGGGCCAAATTTCTCTTAAGCAGTTGAGATAAGAAAAATAACTTAAATATTTCAGGCAGAAGTTCACGTCCTCATAGCTATGTGTCGGAGAATATCTACATAGGGCACACGCGTTAACAAAATATCATTCTCTCAGACTGCCAAGTAACTCTAAGATCACTTAAAAACTTCTCATTCCAATCAAAGCTGATCTGCGATTGTCTTTTCAACACCCCAGTATCGAGCCACTTTGTTACGTGTTTGGAAAAAACTATTTGAGCATTGGAGAGCCCAAACAGGCATGCGGCAGTCATGAAGACTCATTCATCCTGTACGTATCAAGGTAGAAGCTATTCTTAAAATTAGCAGAAAGAACAATAAACTCTACACTGAACAATTAACAGAACACTGAGCAATATTAACAAAGTTAATGTATATTTTTACGTAATTAAATTGTGGGCGTGTGAGATTTTGTATACCCTGTTATCCTTCCCTGTGCATACCTATAAATGTTTTCTATATAGCGTATCAAATTTCTGAAAATTGGGCGTTAAATTGATCCAATCAAGCCCAGTGTTGGTGAATTTGTCGACAATACCCATATAAACTCAGCAATGTTTTTTCCTTTTTTTGTAATGGGTAATTAGAGAGATAATAGCCTTGGTTTTCACACACAAGGTTACGCAGATGAACTAGTAGTGCATATAGTAGGCTGGCATATGCAGACCATTTCGGACCGGATGCAACAAGCCT